>OX457024.1:18867917-18915417 GCA_949752745.1 Protula sp. h YS-2021 | reverse complement strand
CTGATCCCTCTTGTGCAGCCATTGCCGGATCGATGAGAGAACGATTCCTTATGCTTGGGTTTGCCTTTTTTCCTTGGTCATCGGTTCATTACAAAAGATAAAGGCTAGTTAGAGATTATTGCATCGGCTGCAGTAAAAGGATCCAGTGAGCATGAGCTCGACAGTTCGCACTGAGAATAGTCCTTGAAACAGTGTTTAAGAAATGAGTTTGGAGATGACCAACAACCCGTTTTTAATATATCTGACAAGGACACACTACACATAGCCATACCTGAGTTAACCACTTGTCTTACTTCGTGAGCTTTGACGTTACATAACTATCTAAATTCTGTTTCTGATTGGGCTTAATTGTAAGCAGCTAAAATTACAGTGCTGATGTATTTAGAAATTGTATGTTTAGACTGATTTTTATTAAATTTAGGCATAAAGGAAATGAACAACGCTTTTTGCTCTTCTTTCCGGTGGTCTTCTGACAGTTGCAAGTACTTAAGAAGGGCTCATACTGAACAGAGAGAGAGAGAGAGAGAGAGAGAGAGAGAGAGAGAGAGAGAGAGAGAGAGAGAGAGAAAGAGAGAGAGACAGACAGACAGACAGAGAGAGACAGAGAGAGACCAAGTCCGGCACGGTGTCATCGTCCGCTAAAGCCGGTAGCGTTATTTGCTAAAATGTACCAAGGCCTGTGGTTGCAGTGTGCGTCTTACCCATGAAGTCTGCTGTTGGGTGAAGGAATACTTTATTCCACTCACCGCTTTCTTTAAGAATTTGTCTAGGGTGTGGATTTCACCTCTTCTTTTGTCTGATAGGAAAGTGAAGATTATCGTTGAATTTTTTTCGGGGAGATTACGTCGTCCCCGTATATGTCTGATCTATGTAGATTGCGCAGGACCAAGGAAAGATCCCACTTTGTTGGTGCTTGCTGGGGGAATCGACCTTGAAATGCATAAACAGCATAGACAGGGCAGAGTCTTCCCCTGGGTAATAACCAGATGAGACTTTCAGCCTGGAGCCGATAGCCGCTCGATAACCTTCGAATGGACCCATTTTAAGTGTTCAGTGAAAAGGTGGAAAAGATCAGCTGTCTCTGCCGATGTGGCTTGGAATGGGTCCAGTTGCGACTTGGCACACCAGTTGGCAAACTTATTCCGCGTTACTGATAGATCCCTGTGGGGTTTTAACATTTTCTCTATATTTTTTTCCGGAAAAACTTGCTTTTTCTAAGAAGGCAGGGACAGGCAGCACAGTTGTAGGGCCAGAAGGTGAGGGATAGGGTAGAAATAGGACCAGTGGGGCTGAGACAGAACCTTTGGATGGCAACGTAGTCCCTACTGGAGTTTAGTTAAGCACTTGGTTAAAAGCGGGAACCAAAAGGCGTTAGGTGACCAAGAGGTATCAAGGAGTCTATGCTTGGGTCTCGGTAACAAGACTCTCTTCCCCACAGAGATTGGTTGGTCATCCACTCGATTGATACAGATACCATTCCGCGTGTATTACCTGACTGCTTCTGGACGCAAGGTCTGCTAACACTTTCAAATAAACCGCTAAATGCCGAGCTGACAAATGGATACCTCTCTGTCGAGGTAAACATAAAATGCTGTTGGTCAGTTTTGTGAGGTCTGGCACCCCTTGCTTGTTCAAGTATGCCACTGCCGTAGAGCTGTCTAGGTGAAACTCCAAGTATTTGCCCTTTAGATATTGTGCTAGGTTGATTAGGACTATCCACACTACTTGCAGTTCCAACAAATTTATGTGGTAGTTTTTACCTGTTTTGAACAAGAGCCCTGCCACATCTTTGATTCCCCAACCGGATAGATACGCATCGGTTTGTATCTCTAGCTCCGGTAGTGGGTTTGAGAAGGGCATCCCTTCGCTCATGATCCGAGAGATGTACCGCCAAGCTATCGCTTGGTCCGCAGATTCGGATACAGTCACCGTAACCTTCGGATCTCACCCATGACGCAGAACGCGCCTGATTTCGGCCCGATATAGCCTGTAATGGAATTTTCCTAGGGTACCGTCTTCTCTGTTGTCACCAAACAACCCCGGAGAGATTCCATCTTGGACAGACTTATCTTTGTGCTTTACTTGATGGCTTTGATGGCGACCCGGATTCTTTCTCGTTGCTTGGGAGTGGGGTAATTCGTGCTAAGCCTAGATCCCACATCTTCCCCAAGAAAACCATCGCTTGCTTTGTATTGAGTTTGGACTTGGTGAGATTCACCAACATACATACCTTCGTTGCCTGATTGACGAACGCCTGTGTTTGCTCCCGCACTGTGTCTTGATCGTGGTGAACTAGGAAGCAGTCATCTAAGTACTGGAAAACTAACATACCTCGTACCCAGGTAAACTTCTCGAGTATTATCACGATTTTCGTGAAGACGAAGGGCGCCGTGGAGAGACCAGGTACCAGAATTTCTTTTGTCCTATCTGAAAACACGGGCACGTGAATGGAAGCATCAGTTAATCGACGGAGTGCCTCAATAGTTCGCGTCCAGTGACTCCACCTCGGTTGTGTTCATCTGAATTTTTTCTTCGAGGAATTGGTTCAGGGTGGCTAGATCTATGACTAACCCCCAGCCTCCTGATTTTTGGGGTACCAGGAAAACCCTGCTGAAGAACCCTTTCTGGTTTTCTGGCGTCTCCATTTTCGCTGCCTTGAGAACCAAGTCTCCAATCATGTCTTGTAGGACTTCGTTCTTTACAGGGTCTTGGTTATAGGACGCAACTTTGTTGCCTGAGGCTTGGTCGTAGAGAGGCATGGGTGGGTGGCGATCCCCTTAGCCGCGTTTGAAGGGTAGTGCGTAACTTTCTCGTAAACAACGCACAATTCGATTTGAGCACCCATTTCTCGTCTAGTTGGCCAGAACTTACCTAGAATGCTTCCTACGAGAGAGGAGTCATTGGAGGGTTGACAACCCTCTGTATTTTCTCTACTGAGTGATACTTTGGCTGGTTGTTACCTTTACTGCTATGCCCTTTACTTTGGTTGGTTGTTACCTTTACTGCTATGAGGCCTGTGGAGGTGTTTTGCCGCTGTCCAACAGCATAGGCTTCTTCGGGGGAATAGCCCTAGTCTTGCTACTGGACCTAGATTTGTCCTGGCGAGTGGGTTCAGGTATCTGCGCTTATGTAGACGAGTATGGCTTGGTTGTTCTGGCCATGAGGGCTAAGTGTTGCGACGGTGACCTACTCTCTTGGTGCACTCTCTCCACTTCATCCGGGGAAGAATTCTTTTTGCTCCAGGACAGGGGCATGGTGCAGTTCGATTTTTGGCTGCAGGAAGGCATCACGTCTGAGGTCAACCATGGAAGGGGTCAAGTATGTTGCCAACTTAACTGCGTTCCTTGTTGCCAACGCAAAGCACTCAAGCAGTTTGAGTGTCACCGGGTACGTCAGACGCAGATCATTCAGGCACTTCTTGAGCGCGCTGCGCTCAGCATGTGGTCTTGAAAGGACATGATATTTAAGGTATGCCCAGCGGAGCTTGAGATGGTCTTAGCGTCTCTCTCAACTAAAGGAATATCCAAATCATGACTGTGCGCTTCCTCGGTTGCTTCAGAGCATCCAAGGGTATCAGATCTTAGTAAGACCGATGCGCACTCCGTTTTTAAGGGATGGAAGCAAGAGAGAATTGAACCCTCACCGGCGTCCAAACGCTTGAATTCCCTGGAGCGGACCGACGGTGCGTCGGTTACCCCTTCGCTTGTCTTTAACGCAATGAACGCTTCTGGTTGGGCGTGAGCTGCGTGTGACGTCATGCGTATTGGCAGATCGTTTCTGTCTATCACCCGACACCCACATTAATCTCAGTGAGCCTAGCTATCTGTTGAATATTGTCCCGAAACGATATCCTGGGGGGAGGGGGCTATAGAGTCAACTGTGTAGAGAGAAGTCTGGAGAGAGCCAATCGGTCGTATACCCGCAGCCGCTGGATCTTTCCGCAGGCGTAAGCCCTTGCCTAGAGAGAGAATAGGATCAATTGCGCGGAGAGGAAGCTATACTGGGGGAGAGAAGTTATTCTGTGAGTCGTCTTCTGCGCCTTCATCTAACCCTGAGCCCTGTTCATTCGAGTTCCGATCATTTGGCTACGGGCGGCTAGGTTCAGCTTGGATGTCCAGACCTCCAATGGGCGTGTAAATAGCCCTTTCCTTGTTCTTTGGGATCGGAACTAACGGAGACAATGTAGGGGGCGAGTTAGTAGTTAGCAACGCGCTGCGTCACTGAAATTTGGCCTGAAGGGGACAGACCGGATGAATCGCTCTCATTGAGTACAATCGCTTCCTGTGTGTCTGATGCCTGACAGATTCAAGGAGTCTGACTTTAAGGTAGCAGCGTATCCAATGCCTGCGAAAGAGAAACATCAGGGCATGGGGAATAACGAACTCACCCACACGGTTAGTAAAACACGTTCCTGTGTAACTATCACACCCTCCTTGGGTAAAGGCATGCAGGGCGCCAATAAAAAATCAGATTCTTCTAATAGGATTTCTCTGTCTCTTGCTGTAAAAAAGATTAAGCTTTGTCTATGGTAGATCGCTCACCCACCGCTTGGTTAACTCCGTCACTGTTTCTGAAGTTGCAGACGGCTTAGGCTTCTTTTTTTGAGAGAACTGCCTTTTAGCATTTCCAGGGACAGGGACTAAACGTTACGACGCATTCTAAAATTAATGCTGTTAGTGTGACGCTTCTCTAAGGCGTCCCTGTTTGTGGAGATAAGTACGCACACTCGTCACAAGTATGTAATGCGTCGCACAACGGTATGCCCTTATCGCTTCTGCATCTATCACAAAGCGCGTGTGGGTTTATAGCTAAGACAGGGTGTAAGCACGAAGCCCTTGGTTTGCCGAGGTGCAAACTAGCTTCTCTCATGTCTGAAACAAAGCAAAAAATAAAATAAAAGTATATAAGCAAGTTGTCTCTAAATTTAAGGTCTGTGTGCTTGGTAGTTGCTTGGTGGTGAGCACACAGCTGTGACTCAGCACGAAGCCACCAAGTCAAGACTCAGATACCCAGTGTGCATCTTGTGCCTTCTCCGTCAGTGGCGTGCGCTTTGTGTGGTATCGAACGCAACCAAGGCTCGGTATGCCCGCTAGGATCTGAGTCTGCAGAGCTCTGGGTTGGCTGAGTCGGTTGGAAACCAACCCCTTATGTTCAACCAAGCAACCCAGTTTAGTGCTAGAGCTACTGGCACTCTGCTAGGAAGCACCAAGTTACGCTGCTAAGCCACAAGTGACCAAGGCGAAGTAAGTAGCTTGGGATAACGGCAGACATCAGTCATTTGAAATGACCTGTGCTTCTTTATGGGGCATCAGCCAGTGCGCCCATACTATTAAATGGTGAAGACCTACATTTACTGGGGGAAGAAAAACTATCAGCGGGCGTGCGAAGGTAACATCCCTAGAATTTGAGAACCAAATAAACGCACATCAGTATCCCAGGTAATAGAACATATCATCTAACGAATTAATGATAGAAGAGGGGAAATTCACTCTTTAATTGAAGACAACAAAGAAAAATTTGCGCTTGCCTAAAACGCGTGTGGTTGGTAGCGCACATAATACGAGAATGAGGCTTGGAACTAGGATACCAACGATAGTGATTGGCCGATATCTACGCCAGAACTATTCGAGGCACTATGAAAAAACTTTCATTCTCAAATTGAGTAATTCTTAGAGTTAACGAAAAAATCCACATAAAAGTGGGGGTAAGCGAATTCGGAGCTTTTTCGGAGTTAAAAGAATATTTGAAAGTGATGCTGCATTGAAAAATGCATGCAATTTGTCCAGAAAGAGAGCAAAAAAAGAAGTCTTCTTCAAATTGTGTTTGACTTGTGGTCAGGGCTTAGATTATAGCCACACGCGGTTTATCAAAAAAGAAAAAACATTATACTGACAACATTTGTGCATGTGGTACATGTACATAATTCGAAGAACAGCATCAAGCCCTTCTGAAGATCAAAAGTTGTTACATGTGAAAGTGTGGATCTTATTTTTGGATTTTCTATATTAAGTGGATGGAATAAATACTACGGCATCAGTATGACTGTTTGAATTCATTGCATCATTCTGTACTTGTTATATGTTGTGAAGGTAGGATTAATCATTGCCATACCAAAGTTGAAAAGAGCGCCTAATGATACCACAATAAAGAATTAATAACTGAGGAGAACTATATGCTAGTGAGCTCCCCAGGAAGGACTATATGCTCAGATCCTCACCAGAATATAAATAATGAGGACTGTGTTATCACGAGCTGCCAAAATGGTAAGTGAATAAAAAATAAAATCAAGAAAACGAACTCGTTAAGTATGCGCTTATGTAAATGTTAAATAGATGTACTTAACAAACATAACATAGAAATGTTTATTACAGAAGTTTTTAAAAATCGTCAAACAGTAACCAAAGCTTCATATTTCAGCCAACAATACAAGATAAGTATTTAAAACATCATCGTTACTGGATGAATTTCAGTACAGTGATCGGAACAGTCTAAATACCAGAACACAATTGAAATCTCAACCGAAGAGATAGTTACAAACATTGTAAATAAGCAATACTATACAACAGTGACTTAGAATGAAAAGCGCCTAGGCCTGTGTAAAGTCACTGATGCCTGCAGATGAGAACGGGTGCGTGGGCGTGGTGTAATACGTAATCGCTGACGCTCCCTAATATGGTACGCCGTACCGCCCCTAGGCCGCGGGTGCCCATGACGATGAGTTGTGCACCCTCGGTCTCTGCCATGTGTACAATGTGATGCCCTGGTCCTCCCGACTCATGCACAAAGGAGTGCTCAATCTGAAAAAAATCTTAAGAATTAGGAAGCAAAAAAATGTGATTAAAGGGAGCCCATCCAAGTACCCAGTTTGTGTAACACTACTGAAAGAAAGTCGTTATAGGCGCAAACGTCATAAGCCATAACTAAACGGTCGTACGAGTAGCGAGGGACGACACCGCGCTACTTAAGTGAGCGGTTCAGGTCATGGCAAAAGAATACCTGAAACTGAGAGGGAGGGAAGAAAGGAGGAGAGGAAGAAAAACCTCGAAAATAACGTGATCTCGTGCAATTTGCAATCATAAAATCGCAGCGCATTACGTCACAGTTTCGGACTTACGTTTTTCTCCTTCAGCATATCAGAATACTTGTGCTTAATCTCTTTCACTTTCTCCTGCACATCATGTATCATCATTTCCCATTGTTCGGATGGTAACACCAGACCCGCTGTAAACAAACGACGCAGCCATAGATAATGTGCACCCCAAAAGTGATGCCCAACAAGAAATGCGACGGTAATGCGTTGTTCTCAGTCTGATGTGTGGAGCTCTAACGGAATAAAGTTTTGACAAGCATACCAACCAAATAAAAAGAAATAATTAAATAATAGGAAAGAAACAAGCTGCCACATGAACTCATTAAGTCCCGCCCTGAATGTGCTCTAAAGAACTATGCGCCTGTGGTAATTTTGGTATTTGAGTGTATAGTGATGGACAAGAAGAGTGAACCAGCTTGAAGATTTACTGAATTTTGATGATCTGCATTAGCATTGAAAGGGTGGTACACAAAAACAGGATGAGATTATAATCATCTTTCTTGTTTTAGTCTTTAATAATTGCTAAAAAATGAAGGCTTGGGCATGTTAACACACTCATTCATGTGCTCGAAAATTGCGTGAAATTGTAAGGTCTAACAGGACCACTGTCCTTGAGCCAGCATGGCTCATCTACATTACCGACTCTTCTTACTTCCCGCACTACCTGCAACTATAATATTTGAATCGATAACGAAATGTTCGCTTCAGCGCATTAAGAAAATGTTGACAGACGTCTAGACAAACACCGACAATCACTAAATATGTAATTGGTACTGAGAAAGCTTCGCAAAAGGTACTTACAGGCAAAACCAAATGACTGACGAGGCTGCTCGGCTACGTGTCCTAATATTACTATATTGCCTTCTCTGTGCAAGTTCTGCAGGTAAACTAAAACATCAAATAAGACTAGCATAATTCCAAAAGTTTATAGGGGAGATGGGGGAGTTCCAGAGGATGTGGGGCTTTTACCCCCATTGCCTACTTGGTATCACTGGTTTCAAATAAGTGTCAAACATTGTTCGTTTTTTCCCTATTTTATTTCATCAGAATTTCTGACGCCAGGCGTTATTCAGTGTAGCGGGGTTACTTGGGGAGGGGACTCACTTGGATGCATGGTAACACAGCATATGTGCACATGTTGCATCTCTCAAGAAAAAAAGAAAGGTAATTTTGAGACCAGACGAAGTCCACCCCAAGTGTAAATTGAGAGTGTAGTTTGAAAAGGTGCTAATCTTCATTCGGCACCGCACGTTTCCCACAAAACTGGAGGGTTGGGGGGGGGCGGGTTCATTCCGAACTGTACTTCATGTGCAATTAAAACGGGGATCAAAAACTGCACACACACACTTTTCAAATTAAGTGTTTGTTTACTTTTCGTTCCATGAATAAATTAAAGTGCATTGTAACTTGTGACTACAAAATAAATTTGTAACTCCTCCCCTTCACGCGGTCCTAGATCACGGCTTTGTATTTGATGACCATAAAACGTTGATCAAAAACTGCACACACACACTTTCAAATTAAGTGTTTGTTTACTTTTCGTTCCATGATTAAATTAAAGTGCATTCTAACTTGTGACTACATAATAAATTTGTAACTCCTCCCCTTCACGCGGTCCTAGATCACGGCTTTGTATTTGATGACCATAACTCGGGTTGCATCATCATTTTCGGATTTTGATTTTCTCCCGGGGTAATAACTGTGGTAGAGGGAGGGGGTTGCTGGCATCAGATTTCAGTCCTGCCACTCGCAGAGTCTTACGAAACAACGTGCATTCCGCTTCAAAACTTTCTCTCAAACCAGACGCCAAAGTGAAAACAGTGAAGGAAATGGGGAAGGAGGGAAGGAGGGAGGGAAACATTTTGACAGCAAACATCTTAACATCAGAATGACGCCGGGTTGACTTGGTGAGCAGATGGTTTTGACGTCGGATTATATGTATATGTATATGTATATGAACTATAACCGGGCTCGGTTTTTCATGTCAGATTGATGTCCGGTTCCGACTCTAGTCAGTCATCAAGTACTTTATAGATCAGTTGTAACTGGAAGTTCGAGAACGATCCATACAAAGTTAACAGCTCTTCCCACGTGTTGTTGTATATGAACTCTAAAATAGGAAGTATTCAACCTCAATCTAAGGGCCATCACAATCGTGTCATGTCCCACTTGTCCATACTTCTACTGTTACGAGGTGATGTTGAGCTATTCGGGTGTGTCAGAACAATAAAAAGTCGCGATAAAGCGCTTCAGTGCAATAACTGCAACAAGTAGTCACATCAAGAATGCATCGACAGTGACAACGATTAATACACAAATCTGACCAACACTGATTCGGTACTGTCCACAATACGCATCTCCATGCAGTATTTGTTTCAATAACATTAAAAATTCTGAACCAGTCATCAAATGTGATTCGAGTAACATGTGGATTCAGTGAGCAATATGAAACTTCGATGCACTCAAGCTGTCCAAATTGTGACTCTGAAAATTTGTCACCTTCGCTATTAAGCTCATCTAGTAGCAGTCATAGTTTTGAACAAGAGGATAGTTTGGGCGTTTTGAACTCAAGCCCTCTCAACACTCACCATTCAGCTAAAAAAGCACCGAAATGTATTGGAGTGAATCCTATTAATATCAATGTCATTAAAGATAAGTGTTTAAAAGTACACTCCTATCTTTGCGAGATGAAACCAGATGTAGTCCAGTCTAGAAAACGAAAATTGACAACTGTTTAACAAATAATGAATTGATTACACCAGAATTAGGATAGGACATTTTTATGCATGATAGAACCCTGAACGATGGTGTTACAGCACTGCTTAGGAACAAAAAAACTTCAAACTACTCCAGTCGCTCTGCTTCAGAACGAAACTGAGTCAGTATGGTAAAAGTGATTTTAAAAGGTGAAATTCATTACTTTTTATCCTGGTATAGAACACTATAAGCCAATATAGAGCATATTGTGTTATTGACAAGTGAGTTAGACACTATAAGAGCTTGGTACCCTAATTCAGGATAGCCAAACGTGCGCATCATAGGTGATTTTTACTACGGTAAGACTGAATTGGAGAACAAGGATTCTAGCATTTGCTTTAAGGGTAGTGATGGCAAAACTGTTACTGATTTTCGATGAATATGGTATTATACAATTAGTAGACTTTCCTAATAGAAAAGATAACACATTGAGAGCTGATTCAGACAACTACTCCCGACATAGTTTCTGATGTCAGCGGCTAGATTTAGTGACAACGGTGTGGTGTCTGCTTCATTAGATTTCTGCCCATCGCGTTGTAAACAGCAACAACAACAACAACAACAACATATATTTATACCATTAAGGTAACTTCTAGTCAATGAAATCAAAAACTATAAAATTTGCTACAAACCGCAACTGAAAGATGATAAAATTACATCTCCTTGAAATGACCGAGTCATATGTGCCGTCTAAAACCACTAAAACACAAAAACAAGATAAGCTCAACGCGTACGTAGCCCAACGCGTACGTAGGTTAGTTAGAAAACGCAACAAACCACATGCAAAAGCACAGAACTGGAAAAGAATGAAGAATATAAGGGCCCAAATCAAAACCGAAACCGATATTTCCCACGATAATTATGTTGATGACATGATAGGAAACACAAGTGAAAATTCATTTTGGCGATACATAAACATTAGACAATAGAACAAACAAAGCAATTCAGACCACAAAATTCGGGATTGGAAGCGAAATCAGACTTTGGTAAAGCTCAATGTTTAAAAGATCAATGATCAAGTGTTTTTACCGCTAAAGAATTTACCTCAATACCATTGGTGAAATAGAAACAAAAGAAAATGGACAAGAATGGACAAGAAAAAAGTGATAGATCCATCGCTGGTAATTATCGACCTGTTTCGCTTACATGCATATGTTATTAAGTTTTAGAGCATGTAGTTACATCTAATCTCATGCAACATTTTGATAGGTATAACATACCAGTTGATAATTAGCATGCCTTCAGGCGAAACCGGAGCTGTGAAACCAACAAGAGAATACCATTAACGACTGGGTATCCTCTATAAATAAGGGCCATCAAGCAGAGTCATTTGGGGTTCTAAATGGTACCCCGTTATTGATTATTGAAACTGATTATGGATTATTGAAATCTAAATTGCGTATGTACAGTGTCTATTCACAGTGTCTAGGCTGGATTAACGACTTTCTCGGTTCACATTCTCAGTCTGTGATAATGAATGGAATAAAATCATCGTCGTGCTAGGTCCTGTCCGGTATTCTTCAAGGAACTGTATTAGGTCCAATGTTATTTTACGTACATATCGGTGATATCCTCGAAAACGTATCCGCCACCGTCAAACTATCTGCGGATTGCGTATGTTACCGTGCCGTTAACAATGCCAGTGACTGTCTTGATCTTCAGAGGGATACTGATACGTTGGGAAGTGGGAAAGTGGGAACGCTGCTGGGAAATTCGCTTTCAGCCATCCAAATGCGATATGTTTCAAGAAAACGCAAAAATAGTCATTTCGGGTAGTAAGGCATACCGAACTGTGGGATTACTTAGTCAGTGTTCACCTGAAGTTCGTCTCCAGGCTTACAAGGGCCTGGTCAGATCTTCCTTAGAGTTGGGATTCTCACCAATGTTACCTACAGGACCAGCTAGAAAGCGTGCAGAAACGCTCAGTCAGATTCATAACCTCCAGCTACAGTTATGAACCGGATCTATGACCTTAATTTTGAAGCAACACGATCGGTAACTGGAGCAGCCTACCTCCGGACCTCATCAATCATGGCCTAAGCGCATCAGAGCCAGTTGAGAGCTTCATCTCTCGTATTATTAATCATTTAGATGATTAGATTGTTGTGGGCCAATGCCCTCGAATGTTCCATCTTACCCAAACAAGACAGGAAGAAGAGAAGACACGACTGTAAGGTCATCTCTTGACGTGCTCCTTGTCTTTCACTTTGCTTAACGAAATGTAACATGGTTAATAAAACTAACTGTTACACGATCCATCGTTCTGTATTTTATTATTGCAAATGGAGTTAAAAGTAACGTGTTAGGTCTGTAAAAAGTTTTGGATAATGTAAGATACAGCTAAATATACACATAAACATTCTTTTTACCTTCAACTGTGTGGTTTCGTCCAACATCTGACATCTTTAGAATATTTGCAAATCGTTAAGAATTCGAAAGCTGTTGTTAAACTTTGCTTTTAATTTCCTAATAAAATAATCATTTAAGTATAACAACAATCTGCTTACAAGCACGAAGCATTGTTTACAACGCGTGAACAACACAGCAGTATTTTCTGGCGACGTTTATAAGTACACTCAAGGCCATGACGAAAGCCAACCAATGACGAAGTGCGCGTCACGTCAGCGAATGATTGACGGCAAGGCACAAATTCGTTAATTTAAGCTCCTGTCGCTATCACAACTGTGGCTCGTACATTCCTCCCCCGTGTGCACAAAACTGCATATCACCTTCCTGACTATATCACAACTGTATATTGTTACGCTAAATTGTATACCGTAAACGTTTACTTATTACTGCTCCCACCGCACCACGCCGTACCCCGTCACCTTTACACATATCTTCTCGTCCAGCGCTAACGCCTCGCTCATCACTTCCAATCGAAACTTAACTATGGCTTGACTAACGCACTGTCCTCCCCTTCAGTAGTCACCAAAGCTCCAAACCAAGAACAGAGGTAACGGTAGTCCTTACCCCCGCCCTCTCCCTTTGTAATATAACCTTTGTAACAGAAATATTGACTACTTTGGAAAGTTTCGGAAAAGGACCTCAGAATGACGTCAGTTTCAGATCATATGTATCGCGACCAAACCCGACATTTATACTACGTTTCAAAAGTATGAATTTGGTTTCATTGACGTCCTGACCAAATAATAACCATTGTACAACGCCCAAAGATGTCGGATGTTTGTTGGAAGAGAGAGAGAGAGAGAGAGAGAGAGAGAGAGAGAGAGAGAGTGAGAGAGAGAGAGAGAGAGAGAGAGAGAGATAGAGGGCGGGGGTAGGAGAGACGGAAAGAAAGAAAACACGTGCATACGGTACACAAACAAAATAAGTTTTGAAGACTTATAGTAGTTATATAATGAGAGAGCTACTGCATTTTTTGCTTGGATACCAAGAAGTGGATGAGAGAGCTACTGCATTTTTTGCTTGGATACCAAGAAGTGGATGAGAGAGCTACTGCATTTTTGCATAGCAACGAAAAATGGATGAGAGAGCCACTGCACATTTTGGGAGCGAAAGTGGATGACGAAAGAAAACGTCATTTGATGCAGTTGGAAGGATTGCGAGTGAAAGAAAGATGTTTCCGGTGAAACGTTGTATGGGGATGTTGAGAGGGTGACTGAGAGGGAGGGGGGGTGAGTGAAACGAGACGGGGTTGGGGAGAGAGGGTATTTTTTTTTTGCGGCGGCCGCTGCCACGCCTTGAAAGAAAGGCGGGGAGACGGTTTTTTTTTTAAAGCATATCCCACACATTCGTTGCTGCTGCCATCAACTGTTCTGATGTTCTCCCCTCCCCTTTTATACGCGGACGGACTTTAGTTACTGTAGTTAAACTACAGCGAGAGGAGAGAAAAGAGCTCTTTAAAGTTTAAAAATCATTTTATTTACAACTATTTCATATTCATATATACATTGGAAATATGCTATTAAAAACATTAAAACACTAAAGTTAAAAGTTAAACGTTAAAAAAAACACTAAAAACACTAAAAGTTAAAAGTTAAACGTTAAAAATCATATTCATATATACATTTGAAATATGCTATTAAAACACTAAAACACTAAAGTTAAAAGTTAAACGTTAAAGAACACTAAAACACTAAAAGAAGTTCTAATGATTTTCAGTCACCATTTGTTCCCACACTCCGCATGGTTTTAGTTGTGTTTTACTTGTATTTGATAATATCGCGAGTCTCCCGGCCGCATTGTGCCATCTGTTGAGAGTCAAACAAATCATTTTATTTACAACTATTTCATATTCATATATTCATATATTCATATGCTTTCATATATACATTCGAAATATGCTATTAAAACACTAAAGTTAAAAGTTAAACGTTAAAAAAAACACTAAAAACACTAAAAGTTAAAAGTTAAAAAATCATATATTCATATGCTTTCATATATACATTCGAAATATGCTATTAAAACACTAAAATACCTGTTGGGATCCAAACAGGAAGATGTCTGAGTTGATACCACAGGTGAGGCACTGCATGGTATAGTTTCCTGCAATGGCTTCTAGAAAAGCCGCCATCAGGGAGCAATGGAGGCAAGCTGTATGTCCACACTCCAGAGCTATGCTCTTGTCATAGAGCATAAAGACATTACATCCGGGGCAGGTCGCAAAATCACGTCTCAGAAAGTAGTCTGCCCATTCCGGGTATTCCTCTTCCTCGATAGTGCTTGGTATTTGTTCTCCCAGCATATACGTCCTGATGTATGCGTGGTTGAATTTACCATCTTCAATGTTTTCAATTCGCTTTCCCATTGTGATGCTACGGTCAAAAGTAACCGGTATGTTAACGACTTCAATGTTCTTCGGGTCAGGCAGCATCTGTGCAAAGTGTTTCCTGTGTGATGTTTCTCGCAGGCGCCGTGGTTCAAATTCACACTTCTCAACTGATTGGATATTCTTCTCGCAATCCAAATGAAAATAGAGCTCCATGATAGTAGTTATATGATGATGATGGTAAAAGTTGGAGAGGCGCAGAGGGCATTATATACTCTGCAGCCGATCGACGTCAGACCACCCCCCCCCTCCCTCAGCGCGCACAGCGATCAGCGTGTCGACGACGACCCCCCCCCCCCTCAACGCACAGCGATCAGCGTGTCGACGACGACCCCCCCCCCCCCTCAGCGCACAGCGATCAGCGTGTCGACGACGACCCCCCCCCCCCCTACCACGAAAGAAGAGGCAAAAATCATTTCCCAAACAAAAAGAAACTTATGTGAGGGGGGTTTTAAAAGCATTTTTCACACATTTATCTTGACGAAATGAATGGTTATGTAAATGCCATCATTTATGCAGTTGTTAGCGTGATTAAAAGCCATTAACGATGGCTTTAGCGGTGACTTTAGCGGTGGCTTTAGCGGTGACTTCCGCGCTGAAGTGTAGAAAAAAAAAACGACCACCCACCCCCCTCCCCCCTCCCCTCCCCTATCACTAAAGAAGAGTTAACCCCCCCTCCCCCCCTCCCTCCCCCCAAAACTCATATATAAGGGTCTGATGTCGAGTTGTAGTCAAAAAATCATGGAAGCGCTGCTGAATACACCTCCTCTTTTTCCAGCTATCAACATGGACGATTTGTTTGGGTATACTTTTGATGTCATGCCAGTATTACCAGTGGAAGAGATAGATGCATTCCTGGAGCACATGACAGAGGCTGAAAAAGACTTGGAGGAACTGTTAGACATTCCATTAGACGGCACAGTACAGCCAATGCTAGATGATAAGGAAGCGTTAGGTGCCACTACTACTGCTCCGTTAGATATACTTCCAGTGCAGCAAGGGATACAGCAAGGAATGGAGCAAGACATGCCAGATCCTGAGGGCCCCGACTACCCAATCTGGGTTGCACATGCACTTGTCAATGGTCGAAACACACACCGCAGCACAAAGTTAGAAGCTCATTTGAAGCAACTTAAGGAAGAAGTGAGCGACGACGACGACGACGACGACGACGACGACGAGTCCAGCGCTAGCGAGCCCGAGGAGGGAGAAGTGTTAAGTGATGATGAAGAAGGCAAGCATTTGAAATTTGAATCGAGTAAGACCATCCTTGTGACTGAGAAAGATGTGTCGCTGTTGAAAAGAAACTTTCAAGCCGTGCTTCCTCTGATTGATAGCAACATTTTATGGCGTTTATGTGAAGAAGGCTTTTTCAACAAGCATACGTACGCGTACCTAATGGAAGAAATGAGCCCTGTCATGATGCTCATGTTCATGCTAGAAGGAACCCACAAGGATGTTCCGGCGTCAGAGCCAAAGATCACCGAAGCCATGACTCGGCGTTTCATTCAACTGTTTAGACTCTTTCATGAGGAGCAGTTTAAGGCGTTGTGTTTGCCAGAGCCGAAGTGTGTGAATGAGGGTCGCGATTCCAAATGTGCAAAGGTCATGCTGCATGGTTTCAAATACCTTGAAGAACGCATTCAGGTGTATGATATGATGGCCTACCTCTATGAAAAAGGACATTTCAACATGCTAATGCTGTTTCAATGGATACTAGGGCATCGGACCTCAGGAGACTTTTTAGTGATTGTCATGAGACAATCTTTAACAGGTGGTTTACCAACAGCCTTTCTGGATGGTGTCAATGAGATGACTCCGCGATTTTACAAGCATCTCATGAAAACTTACATGTAAAAGGTATAAAAGGGGGGCGGCAGCGGCAGCAGCGGCAGCAGCGGCAGCAGCGGATCACAAAGTCTACAATCCTTCACCGTAATGTCATTTCACAGATGTGCAGAGACCATGGATGATGTCTTCAAAGTGAATTATGCTGACTGGATGTTTTCAAAGCTTCCTGCTTTTGAATCGGAATGGACGGAGCAAGTGAAGAATTTGCATCAGCATTGGGAAGCTGTTGGAAAGACCATTCCAAGTGATTGTTTCATCCACTCGTTTCTACGTGAATGTGAAGATTTACATATACTATCAGCTTATGACATTGATTCAGCATTTATCCATGCGAATACAATTTGGGCAGAGGAGCTCATGTTAAGTGTAGCTGCAAGAATAATTTTTTTTTATGATGATAATGTTTCATTGATGACGAATGTATCCGACCTTGTTCGATTCAACCATGGACGAGTGGAAGTGAATTCAAAGCTTTGCAAGCAGTTTGAAAAGCTTGACTCAGCGGATGGTTGGGTATAAAAGGGGGGGGGGTGTGGACTTCATCAGTACAGTAGTGCAGCAGTCATGGAGAACAAGACAAGCAGCAGCAGCAGCAGCAGCAGTTTTAAAATTAGTGCTAACTTAACCATTACTGTGGAGCATGGACAATATGGACCATTTCTACGCATCAAACGTGGAGAGAGATGGTGTGCTTATTCCCCATCTTTGTGGAAGATTGTGTGTCAGAACGTGAAAAAATGCCGCGACATTGGCTTTAAACTGTACTTAACGGAAACAAAGTGGCTTGAAGTCATTTCATACTTGGACATGCGCTATGTGAGCTTCGTGCGTACATCACGGTTTGAAGGGAAAGAATACACACATCACATCAACATGAATGATGGTGAATGGGAGGCACTGCTTCAGGAGATGGATCACATTGACTCCGCCTTATCGGGTGAGCCGTGTACGGAATGCCATGGCAAGAAAACGATCATCAAGTTGCAAAAGGATGATCGGATGAAGGTGTCAAAGTTATCCAAGAAAAGACTGGCTGAAGTTCGGTTGGAGAATATGAATGTACAAAATCAACTTGGACTTGCCTGTGACTATTGCGGTGCTTGCGGATATATGGAGGATTATTATTGCCACTGCCACAAGTACAATTGTCAGATGTGTGAACCAAGCAACTTCTGCGGCAAGTGTGGAGTACTTAAGGTGTGTGAAGCACAGTAGAAGCCCTCACACGCACACGCACAGCAAACAAGATGGATGCATGTTTTAGAAAAGCTTATGTTGACTTGATGATTGCTAAACTGGCTTGCTGCGGCACTCCAGACTATCAGCTTTATCACTTGGACGCTTATTGGGATGTTGTACATCACAGTCTTGATGTGATTGAACTACATTCACGATTTCTTGGAGAATGTGACAGAATTGGAGTAGAAGAAGATCCTGACTTTGACTTTGATGCTGCCCTCTATTCTGCTCGCACTGACGTGGAAGCATATTTCACCGTGGTGGACTATTTGAGAGATTGCTGTGGACTACAAGAAGAAGAGGAAACTGAGCAGCCTTGTCAGCTTTGTCAGGTAAGCCAAACCCTTTTAACAACCAACAACACTAACAGCAACAGCTAACAATGTTTTTCTTTCTAGCAAATTTAATTGTATGTGAGTGGTTTCAACGTGAACAAAGAAAGAAAATGATAGAAGAGGTAGCAGATATATTCAAACATATTGTATTGCAGGAAGAAGGTATGTTAGAATAAACCAAAGTCGCCATGGAGAATCGTGTACTATTTAGCGGTCACAAGGATGTTCTTTCCAACATGTTTCCAGCACGCCTTTAAAAGTATGGACATACATTCAACTCGAGTGAAGCGTTGTATCAATATGAGAAAGCCGTGTTTCATCACCGTCCGGATATTGCTTCAGCTATTGTGTTATCCAGAAATGGCTATGAAGCAAAACGTTTCGCCCAAGTGATAAAGCCATGTCCTTTATGGCATACAGTGAAGAGAAGCAAAATGCAAGAGGTGTTACAAGTCAAATGGAATCAGTGTGCATCGTTTCGCAACAAGTTAAAAGACTGCAAAGACAAGACTTTAGTGGAAGCCACCTATGATCCTTGGTGGGGAGCTGGTGTGAAACATGTGTCATCTCGTGGATATTCTGGTCAGAATATCATGGGAAAGTTGTTAGAACAGTTGTGTGTGACGGGGGGTATAAAAGAGACTGTGCCTCCAACATCATCTTACTTGCCGTCGTCGTCGTCGCCGCCGCCGCCGCCCAGCCGCTCGCCCAGTCCGCTCACCAGTCCTGGTGTGGAGACGTGTTTTTGTGTGAACCTATGAACTTGACAGAGTTCTCCTAAGAGTTCTCTTAAGAGTTCTCTTAAGAGTTCTCTTAAGAGTTCTCTTAAGAGTTAAGAGTTCTCTTAAGAGTTCTCTTAAGAAAAAAAAAACTGACTCAGCACTTAGATGTAATCAAAAAGGAGTCTTTCACTCGAGACGTCAAGTGCTGCTGCTGCGCTGCTCGTGTTGTTGCTTTTCATTCGGTGTGACCATGTCGACGTGGAAAGACTACTTGACGAATATATACTTCAAACCTGGACAGCCCGGGGCATTTGCTGGTCCTTACAAACTGTATCACATCTTAAGAAAGCATGATCAACCAGTGACACAGTCGCAAGTGAAGAAATGGCTACAGGATCAAGACGCATTCAGTTTACTCCAACCTGTCAAATACAGGTTCAAAAGACAACGTGTGATTACACGGGGCATTGATGACATGTGGGATGTGGATTTGGCTGATATGGGAAACATAGCTCCCTATAATGATGGCACACGCTTTTTACTCATTGTCATTGATGTGTTTTCCAAATATGTGTGGCTGCAGCCACTACCTAATAAATCACATACCAGCGTCATACAAGCTTTTCAAAAGATTTTTCAAGACACGCGCCGAAGACCACGCACTCTAAGGTCTGATAAAGGAACGGAATTTAAAAACAGATGGGTCAAAGCATTTTTGAAGAAGGAGGGCATTCATGCTTATACCACAAAGAATGAAACCAAAGCCAACTTTGCTGAGAGAGTCATTCGTACTCTAAAGGGGATGATGTATCGGTATTTCCTACATAATCAAACTTACCGTTACGTAGACATCCTTCCAGACTTGGTGTACAATTACAACCATAGGCCTCATGGCTCCCTTCCGAATAAGTATGCTCCTGCCGAGATTCGTAAAGACAACGAATCGAAAGTGTGGAAGTATATGTATGTCGACAAACTCAAATTGAAACCGAAGAAGAAGAAGAAGAAGTATAAATTGAACATTGGCGATCATGTTCGCATTTCCCACATTAAATATGTGTTTCAACGGGATTATCACATCAAATGGACGCAAGAAGTCTTTATAGTCACACATCGGTGTAAGAAGCAAGGAATCCATTTGTATCGTGTGAAAGACTTTTTAGACGAAGATATTGATGGGCATTTCTATGAGGAGGAACTGCAGAAAGTGACCAAAGATATTGAATCTGTCTACAGAATTGAAAAAGTCTTGAAAACCCGTAAAAGGCGAGGAGGTGTGAAAGAATTACTTGTCAAGTGGTTAGGTTGGCCAAGCAAGTTTAACAGTTGGGTGAAAGAAACAGACATTCAAAGATGAAGCATCCCTTTACATGCTTGGTCTCTGGGCCTACAGGCAGTGGCAAAACGTCTCTGGTGAAGGAAATTTTGGAACAAAAGTTGATTCACCCCTCTCCGAAAAGCATTTTATGGCTCTATGCAGCAGATCAGCCTTTGTACAAGGGAATGAAGGGTGTGACATTTTACCAAGGCATCCCAGATGACATTGAAGAGCGCTTTAACCCGAAAAAACCAAACCTACTCATCATTGATGACTTAATGACCAGATGTCATAGCGATGAGCGTATGACACGTCTTTTTAGTGTGGGTAGCAGTCATCAAAATCTAAGTATCATCTTTATTGTGCATAATTTATTCCATCATGGGAAAGAGATGCGAAATATTAGTTTGAATACCCATTATATCATTCTGTTTAAAAATCCGAGAGACAGTCAGCAAGTCAGTACATTGGCGCGGCAAATGTATCCTGGAAGATCTCAATTTCTCATAGAAGCCTATCAAGATGCTACCAGCAAACCCCATGGTTATTTATTCATTGACTTGAAGCCGAAGACGAATGATCAACTGCGTATTCGTACAGGCATTTTACCAAAAGATACCCATTATATATATATTGATAAAGCCGTGTACGACCAAGAACCAAGTCATTTAACCATTCGCAGTCAAGATGTCTAAACGCATTCGAACGAACCAGCCTTTCCTTCATTTGCTTGCACGCAGTGGGCCTAGACGGCGTAAATCCTTGCTACAGCAAGCTACGAAGGAGGAATTAACGAGCTTGTTTGAAATTTGTTTGAATATATTGCGAGGACATTTACCCTTAAGCTCAAAACGGTATAAGGTATTCCAGCGTGAGCGTCATACCCTACGTACTCTGGCAGACAAGAAGATATCCCTTCGACGAAAAAAGAAGTTGGTGAATCAGAAAGGAGGATTCATTGGAGTGATTGCTAGATTTGCATTCACCCTTGTTAGCCAAGCTGCTGTTAAAATGAAGCATGCTATGAAAATGGTTCTCATTCCTGAACATGAATACAAATTGTTATTGGAAAAGAAGGGGAAACATGGTGGTGGCGACATCAAAGCAAAAGTCAAGACACTTTTACGTGGGAAACGAACGCGTGAAAAGGCCATGGAAATGTCTCAACTCCTTGGCCGCCATCTACGAACAAGTCAGTCCCAACAACAGCGGCAGCAAAAACCCTCACCACCACCACCACTAGAAAAGCTCGTGTTAAGTCATTTTCAACCGATCTATCATGGAAAAGTACAACAACTTTTAGCAGACCTGAAGAAACATGGTACGACATGGACAGAGAAGAATGAACTTGTGTTGAAAACGGGCGATGTCATTACAAATTCTAACATGGTTGATTTGATGAAAGAAGCATTGGTAGCGACAAGAAGAAAGGAACGCACCATACCACCCCATGGCTGGCATCCGTTTATCCAGGAAATTGTCGATGCTAATATTCCAAAAACAACGTTTAGTAAAAAGACCACTCGTGAAGACATTGCAACAGAAATGAACCAGCGTCAGCAAAGACAGTTTCCGATAGGATGGGAAAATTTTTAACATGGTTGAAAGAGCTATGGTGTTGTTGTTGTGGTGGCCAGGAAGAGAAACCGACTATTTCGACTATTTCGACTATTCCTGTGAAGATCCGATGCACAAGTGTGTGTTGTGAAGGAGAAGTCCATCAGCATGATGATGATGATGATGATGATGATGTAAAAGAGGATGAGACTTTGCATACTTGGTCGAATGGCGCGCGCTATCCTGAGGTACCTGATGAGGTACCTGATGAGGTATATAGGCAACGACGACGACGCACCCATACCATTTGAGAGGTTCCCTACCATGGAGTCGACAAGCTTTTACATTACTTTGCCGAGCAATGCGAGTATGAACTATTATCCCAACAACAAGGCTTCGAATTATCAAATTCGTATGCCTCGAACCATCTACCTGAATGGAAGATATGAAGTGGCTTTAGCTGAAATTCAATATCCGCATACATGGACAACGATGAGACATGGCATGGACTATTCTATTCAGTATCGACAACACCTATTCGATGATCCTATTCTTAGCACTCTCGATATTCCTTATGGGTACTATAGAACCATACAAGAACTATGTCAGGCAGTCAATGGAGAAGCAACTAATGCTCTGAAACTTACAGAAGCTATTCGGCTAAAGTATGATAAAATTAGACGACGTGTGTTTCTATTTCTCGATTATGGCTATGAAGTGTCCTTCTCCACTGGATTAGCTGAGATTTTAGGATTTATCCCAGATCACTGGTATACTGAAACGTGTACAGCTGACCATAAAGCCGATGTGAAACAGGGGTTTTATACACTGTATGTGTATTGTAGTATTTGTGAACCACAAGTGGTTGGGGATTATTATGTGCCTTTGCTACGCTCTGTTGGGATACAAGGCCATGATGGCGACATTGTTATGAAAACGTACAGCGAACCGCACTATGTCCCTGTAAACACATCCAAATTTGACATGATAGAGATGAATATAAAGGATGACACAGGCCATACTGTTCCATTTCAAACTGGAAAGGTGATCTGTAAACTTCATTTTCGACCAAAAGCATTATGAAAGCCTACACACACGATCCGTCTGCATATCGCAACCATTTTCTTCGTCAAGTGGGTGGAGAATTACCAGGATTCAAAGGAGCGCGAATACAGTATGGAGATGGTATTGGTTCAATACTGGGATCATTGGCTCGTAGAGCTATTCCACTACTTAAGGCTGGGGCTAAGATCGTTGCGCCACATCTTAAGAAGGCTGCAAAGAATGTTGCGAAAGATGTTACGGGTCGAGTAGCACAGCGTGTGTTTGGTGGTGGTGATGTCCATAAAAAGAGAGTGCAACCGACGAAACGTGCCAGAAGACGAAAAACAGCTAGACGGATAACATCAAAAAAACATAAAAGAGATATCTTTTAAAATCATGTCTCTCATTCACAATCATTCGTGCGAATGCAGTCTTTCTCCATTGGAATGGTTTCACGTACCGCCGACGCAAACTGCTGTAGAGAAAAGTTATAATGTCGACTATCAACCACTGACTACCATTAGAGAGGGGGCTCCCATAGAATTCTACATTCCTGCGAGTACAGAAGAATATCTGGATTTAAGAACAGCAAACTTCATATTGTATGCCGCATTGTAAAGGCTGATGGAACAGTGTGTGGCGCAGATGATAATGTCTCTTGCATCAATGATGTGTTTAATGGGTTATGGTCTAATATTGAATTGTTTCTGAATGATCGGTTGGTTTCGCATAGTAACAACACCCATGGCTATACCAGCATTATCTCTCATCTCATCCATGATTCGGAAGAAAGTCTCCATTCTGAGCGCTCTATGCGGCTCATGTACAAGGATACTGCTGGGTCGATGAATAGTTATGAGGTGAAAAGACCTAATCATGAACACTATGTATCCGGGTTTCATGTCAATGCCGACGGTGGTGATCTAGCTGAGCAAGGCAATAATGGCTTACATCATCGTTATTTGCATACGCGTCTCAGCCGTGAGTTTATGCTCGCAGGTGGTTTGAGGAAAGATTTGTTTGAGCAGGATCGCTATCTTCCGAATGGTATCAGTTTGAAGTTGCGTTTCCATAGACAGAAAGATGATTATGTATTGATGGCTGTAGATAATACCTATAAGGTAGAAGTGAAAGAGGCATTTTTAACCATTCGCAAAGTGAGGGTGAGTCCAGGGATTCAGTTAGGGCATACAGACGCATTGCTGAAAAGTCCTGCCAAGCTCATCATCACTAGAAAAGAATGTAAAGTCTTGGCCATTCCGGCAGGATTTCGGTCTTTTGTGAAAGACAACATCTTTTTGGGTCAATTGCCAAATCGTATTGTCATTGGGCTGGTTCATAATGAAGCTTTTGGTGGGTCAGTATTGAAGAATCCATATGATTTCAAACATTTTGATCTGAACTATATGCAACTGTACACGGATGGTGAACCAGTCCTATCCAAACCGCTCAAGCTTGACATTCCACAGAACAAGTACCTGGACGTTTTGAAACGCTTTATAAATCGTTTGATCGATTGAATGGTGAGAAAAGTTCCATTATTAAAAGGGAAGATTGGCCTAGAGGGTATTCTTTATTTTCGTTTGACTTAACACCGGATTATGATGGAGCTGATCATTTTCCCCTGATCAAGCATGGGAATTTGCGGCTAGAAATGAACTTTGCTAGGGCTTTGCAACCTACCATCAATGTCATCGTCTATGCTGAATTCGACAACATTATTGAGATCAGTGCCAATCGTAGCATCCAATTCGACTACCAGTCATGAACACGAAGCAGATCGAAGCTATCCTGAGCCATGATGCCGCGACCAAAGACTTGTTTCAAGGTGTGTTTCCCATGGACCAGTTACCACCGTCTTTACAACGCGGTGCCTATGTCATCAACACCGACGATCATGATGAACCAGGAGAGCATTGGGTGGCAGTGTATTATGACAAAGACCCTGCGGAATACTTTGACTCTTATGGACTGTTACCTCTCGATGAGCGTTTAGAAACATTTTTAAGAAATGACTATATGTATAATTCCATCTCATTACAAACGCCGATATCATCGGCGTGTGGTTTTTATTGTGTATATTATATATGGCATAGAGCTCGAGGTCAGAGTATGTTTGAGATTGTGAATATATTAAAAAGAAAGGATGGGGATTTTATTGTAAAGGATTTTGTCTATAGGCATTATAAACCATTGTTTTATTAATGGTGTAGTTAAGCTGTAGTTAAGTTGTTAAAGAATTGTTCAAATGTTGGGAAAAAAAAGAAAACTCTAAGTTTCAAACTGGTCTTGTTTATTAGTGTTTTCTCCCCCCCTCTTATCTACCAACTACTTTTTTACAAGTTCTCTCTCAATACATTGATCAATGTATGCCATTCATTACAATTTAAATTAATATAGGTATCATAGACATTACACCCACGTTTGTAAATGCTATGAAAGCTTACATAACACACATCACCAAACTTTATCACTTTAACAGTTTCATGTTCAGACAGTTTGAGTTCATATCCTTCTTCTTCTATGTCCATCAGCCGCATCAGCCGCATCAGCCGCATAGGCTGTGTCACCTCAATGGATTTGGTACCCCGCTTGAGTTGTATTCCATCCTCTTTGAATTCAAGCAGAAGATTCTTCCCAATCCAATGCGTGTAACAGCGCGTTCCATTCCGCTGTGCTGAGGGTGATGATGTCGCAGTCTTCTGTAAGCTCGTCATATTGGCGAAATTGTACAAACACGTCTAGACCGTTCTCAGTCACACGCACATCTAATTCATTTGAGACTGCTAGGAAAAAGCCGGGTATTCTCAACTCGTCTAGGTGATCCTTCAACACGGATTGGTTCTCAAGCGATAGGACGAGATACTGTCCAAAATGCCGTAGCACAATGTCATCACATAAGTTTCTCAGATAGGAGAACTCATAGGTCATGGGTTCATAATCCATCAAATAGTCGTCTTCCATCGCGTCCATGTATTTATACTCGGATGATGTCAAACAGTGGATGCTGTATCGCTTCGAGGAATCGTAAGGCTGCGCGCCAGTTCTTGATATCAAAGAAGATCAACTGTGCATAGGGTGTATCTGGCACAACTCCCTTATAATCCTCTGGATAATCCTGTAAAAGATTTCTACAGAATGTCACACGTATGTTAGAATTATATTCAGCCACCGTCACTTCCAGTTTATTTTCAAGTCTGCGTTTAAACCCAGCTTCAAGCGGTATGGTTTTAAAGTCTTTCCACACTTCAGGTTTAAACCGATAAGCAGAAATTCTCTGAGAACCCATCATCACTTCATTCTTCTCATTGACAGTAAGGTAAACACCATTGTTTAACATGAGTGCATTCATGATTGTTACCTTGGTATGACTGGTCGTCTTGTCTGCGAAGCCTTTTATCCACTTCTTTCACCTGCTTCTTCAGCATTTTCCATTCAGGTATGGTCAGCAAGATACCCTTTTTCGTTGGACGGTTCCTTCCAGTCCCCTCATCTCTCAGGTATTTCCGAATGTTCACCACACCTTCATCGCTTTGTTTCATAATCTTGATATACTTTCCATTGCCTAGAGAAAGCATTCCATCCCACGACTGTGGTGGTGGTGGTGTCGTCTCCACTTTTAATTTCTTGATAGTGGTGGAATTGTTCACGTTCAAGTCTTTCACTGTATCTGCTAGAATATCCATATCCGTTATATCCGTTGGTGCAGATCTCTTCATGTTCACCCTCAACTCACTCTGAAACTGAAGTTTGGTGAAAGTCATCCCCCCCCTTTTATACTGTTGCTGCCGCTGCTGCCGCTGCTGCCGCTGCTGTCTTGTAATGCCCATGCGCCAAAGTGGAATAGCCATCATTTAACACGTATCGCTTATCATCAAAGGGGGAGAGAGCTACTTTCCTCAACTTCTCCGAGAAAATCTGGTGGTTATGACTTCGAATGATGTGTCCTGTCACCATCATTTGCGTTTGGTTGAACAAACTGTCTTTATATTGCTGATGTTTCATACGTCTTTGACACGCATGAGTAATCCCTTTGGCTGTACGTTTTTCTTTCCCACCATACATCATACTGTACATTTTCGGCCGAAGTCCAACAAACTCTTCAATGGGGATACCTGCCGTCTCATCTTTCATTTTCCCAAGCACTTTCTTGTTCACGGTGGAATGCAAGAAATGATCGGGGGGATAGTCACTTGTGTCGAACAAGTCAGCATCTTCCTGCATATCCTTGTAGATATCATCCGTTTCTATGTCATAACATAGACTGTCGGTGTCACTGAACAAGAGCTTGGCGTCAGGATACTTGGTCATGATGTAGTTGTAATGAAAGTCAAACATGAGCACTTTGCTGAGGTCAAGAATGGTGAAGCCGACTTGAATGGGCTTATCCAGAAGCAAATCCACTTTGTGTAAATGTACCGCGGTCAAATCGTCATTGAAAATTCTAAATTGGTGGAATGAAGGTTTGGCTACAAGTTTCTTGAACCGCTTTTCCTGGTGAACGAGTTCCACTTTGATGCGCTTTCTCACATTTTCCATGGTTTTGCCAAATACAGAGTTGTTCATCAATTTGAAAAAGTCTTTCTCAAACGGGTTCTTAGCCAACTTTCTCTTTTCCGTGTTCAACGAGATGTATTTCGCCAACCATTTGCTCTGTGTAAACATGATAGCCCGATGCACCTTCGTGACTTTCAATCCCAGTGACACATATTGCTGTAAATTTCTATAATGAAGTACATAGTTCTTCTTGTCACACAAGTCAGGAATGAGCTTTTCACTGGGTTTATCTTTCATGTTCAACTCTTTCCGTAGCTTCTGACTATACCCGGATAATTCTCCCACCTTCACACATTTCCGTTCTGGAGCTACTGGGTAGTGATTATGACTATCATGGATTGAATATGGATATTCCAAATCCACCTCTAAAATGTATCCAATCTCATCCTCTTCATCCACTTCCATGAAGTTAATGGATTCTGGCTCGTTCACCCACATAAATCCACTTTCTGGCATACTTTGTGACATGGCCCAGCCGTACAAGTTGTTTGCGTCGAGGTACATCAGGTAATGGGTTGGTTGCATAGGGTCATACTCTGCTACGTAGGGGTTATTTGCTTTCGCATACTTGTGTGTGATGACAGATATTCCTCCACGTAGACCTTGTTCAACCATTTGGTACATGTCAATGTCATTGATCAATTCCAACTTCACCTTTGTCGCTTTTAACATCGCATCCCACGACAGTCCTGGCGCTGTATAGTAGTGGGCAGGATCCAATTCATACGTGTTAAGACACACTTGACGAAAATTTTCAAACACGTCAGCCAACAGCAATACATCCGATTTCAGGTATAAGTCGTGGTATTCACCAAATGTAGTGCAGTGGAATGTCTCCCACACCTTCTGTGCATGCACATAATCCTCATCGCTAATGCCTTCTTCACTGAGCAGACTGTAAAACTTGTCCTTGGACGGCAGTTGTGTTTCAGCAAACTTGGATGGCTCATCCACGTAATCGTAGGGGTACACTCCCTTTCTCAACAGTAACTCTTGCTGGTCGCTATCGTGAATGTGAGAGGTCATGTTATAAAAGGTATCTTTTCCTTCTGCCGCCAGGTTGGATACCAACTTCTGTAGAGAAGTACCCATGAACTGATAACTGTCTGTAAATTTCAGATTGCTCATGGTGAATGCAATATATTTCTCAACGGTGTTGGGAATAACCGTAAGCGTTTCATCTTTGAATTTGCCAATTTCCTCCATAATCAAATGGCTGTCATAGCCTCGCAAATTGTGGAAAAAGACAGGGATGATAAACGAATCTTTAACACCCTGCTGATCCTTTCGAAATCGGAATTGCAAATTGCATTCACTATGTGCAGCTCCACGGTATTTGCCATTGATATGGTCATGATCTCTCACACAATCTGCTCCTAGAGGCTCATGACAAATGTAGCAATCCACAGCAGTCCTGAAATCCTCTTTGTCTTCACGAGTCATGACCAACTTCTTTGGCTGCTGTAAACCCTGCACAATACGATCACGCTCATTCACCATATGGTCTAAAAAGACTTTCACAGCATTGTCTCCTCGATACACGACTGGGGCACGTGTGTCATACTGGCTCACAACCACATAGGCGAAGCTGTTTGGACGATGATGTTGGTACTTGTCTCCTTCTTCATGCTTTTGCGTGAAACATTCAAAGTCTGCATAAATCACAAAAGGTGCTCGCTGTTGTTTGGCTACATTCTTAAACTTGATAAACGGTTCCTTGGGGAATGATAAACGTTGCGCTCCATGCTTGCCACACACTTCGCGATGCTTATCTAACAGATCTTGTCGTATAAACCCGTGAAGGCAGTTGAAACAATAAAATGCACTTCCATTATGCTTTGATCGATAAGCCATCAGTTTGCTGAAATTCTTGATGAGACAGTAATGTCTTGTCCTGTCATTACTAATCAAAAGTAAGTTGATTTCTCTCGCGCTGTTGGCGCTGTTAGCGCTGGTGTTTCGACTCAGTTGTATCGGAACAACGACATCCTGTTCATATCCAAACACGTTGATGGATACATTATTCTCCTTTTCAAACTTTGGAATGGCCGTAATCGGTGTGGGAAATGTCATGCCTTCCACCTTTAATTCGTTCTCAAATGGCTTGTATCGATGCACACGCTCTGGGTTTGCATCTGTTGAAGGGTGAAGGTGAGCCAGTACCGACCATAAGAAGCACTTGTTATCTTTATTCTTAATGTTTAATACAGCCTTTGTATTCTTCACTTTCTTCGGCAGGTCCATATAACAGCTTGCTTCCAGAGGTGTTGATGTAGCTGTATGCACTTCAATATACAGGATGTTATCCAACACCCAGCCAGAACCTTGTCGCTCATGTTCATCAAACTTGGTAAACAATTCTTTATAGGCTTCTGGCAAGTCCTGCTCAATATCCCCTGGATTGTAGGCTATATATGTTCGACTGCTGATAAAAGCATTATCCACTTGTTCTACCATCACCCCTTCAGCATTCGCTGTCATTTTCTTGAAGCGTGCATGTACGACAATGTACCATTTCATTCCATCATTTAACGTTTCTCGTAAATGTGCCTTAATCCGATTCTCTTGTTGCCGCATTTCAAGTAATAAATCCGATCCATCTTCAGGCTCAAACCGTCTTTCCTGCGCGTTTTCACCAAGACTCACTCTTCTCCCTCTCCCTACTTGCACTGTCTTTGGTTCTTTGCATACATGTGTGTCAAACGCATCCATAGATGGAAATATCTTAACACATCCATAGCAAAGGAACGGATCAGGTCTGATAATACTATCTTCCAGCGTCTTTTGTCTCTTCACTTCTATCTGCTGAATAAGCTCTTCCCGAGCACGTTTCAACCTTGCTTGTTTCGTAGCCATCCTTGTTGTTGTCGCTGCTGCCGCTGCCGCTGCTGCCATCAACTGTTCTGATGTTCTCCCCTCCCTCCCCTTTTATACGCGGACGGACTACGAAAGTTACTGTAGTTAAACTACAGCGTGGCAGCAAGAGAGAAAAGAGCTCTTTGAAGTTTAAAAAATCATTTTATTTACAACTATTTCATATATTCATATATTCATATGCTTTCATATATACATTCAAAATATGCTATTAAAACACTAAAACACTAAAACACTAAAACACTTAAGTTAAAAGTTAAACGTTAAAAAACACTAAAACACTAAAAGTTAAAAGTTAAACGTTAAAAAAAAAATACTAAAGTTAAACCACTAAAGTTAAATACTAATGATTTTCAGTCACCATTTTTTCCACGTCAAGCTCTCCGCAGGGCTTTACCAGCACGTCGGCTCACCACAATCGCACTGGTAGCGATAAAACTGATTCATAGTGAATGGTCTCTTGGCACATTTAAACGGATGCATGTTGTAATATCTAAAGTTTTTCAACGCTGCTCCACACCACCAACAATCCAACAACGGTTGTGGTCCTGGCAATAATGCTGTAAAGTTATATGGCAGCAGTCCGCCGCAGGTCTTACAACAATAATGCCTTGGTGCATCATGCTTTACTGGACAATTATGCGACTGTCCATCATACTCCAGCAAGCAGAAGCACTTGAAGCACTCAGTTGTTAGCGTGATCATGCCGCAGCCTTTCTTCCACACCCTGTAATTGTACCTCTTCTGCTCCTCCTCCACAGGTGTTACAGACGACGGAAAATGCAAAGTTTCCTCTAAGGCATACTTCATCTCTGCCTCCACCTTTGCTTTCTCTTCATTCAATGGTGTGCGAATTATCACTGCCTCATTTGGTTTGAATTGACTCAGATCATCTATGGCATCTGCTGACGAGTTCATCTTGTTTGTGTGTGTGTGTTAAATGGCATCTCCTCGACTCACTTATATAGTGAGTTTTGGGGGGAGGGAGGGGGGGGGGGGTCGTCGTCGACACGCTGATCGCTGTGCGCTGAGGGGGGGGGGGTCGTCGTCGACACGCTGATCGCTGTGCGCTGAGGGGGGGGGGGGTCGTCGTCGACACGCTGATCGCTGTGCGCTGAGGGGGGGGGGGGTCGTCGTCGACAAGCTGATCGCTGTGCGCGCTGAGGGAGGGGGGGGGGTGGTCTGACGTCGATCGGCTGCAGAGTATATAATGCCCTCCGCGCCTCTCCAACTTTTACCATCATCATCATATAACTACTATCATGGAGCTCTATTTTCATTTGGATTGCGAGAAGAATATCCAATCAGTTGAGAAGTGTGAATTTGAACCACGGCGCCTGCGAGAAACATCACACAGGAAACACTTTGCACAGATGCTGCCTGACCCGAAGAACATTGAAGTCGTTAACATACCGGTTACTTTTGACCGTAGCATCACAATGGGAAAGCGAATTGAAAACATTGAAGATGGTAAATTCAACCACGCATACATCAGGACGTATATGCTGGGAGAACAAATACCAAGCACTATCGAGGAAGAGGAATACCCGGAATGGGCAGACTACTTTCTGAGACGTGATTTTGCGACCTGCCCCGGATGTAATGTCTTTATGCTCTTTGACAAGAGCATAGCTCTGGAGTGTGGACATACAGCTTGCCTCCATTGCTCCCTGATGGCGGCTTTTCTAGAAGCCATTGCAGGAAACTATACCATGCAGTGCCTCACCTGTGGTATCAACTCAGACATCTTCCTGTTTGGATCCCAACAGGTATTTTAGTGTTTTAATAGCATATTTCGAATGTATATATGAAAGCATATGAATATATGATTTTTTAACTTTTAACTTTTAGTGTTTTTAGTGTTTTTTTTTTTAACGTTTAACTTTTAACTTTAGTGTTTTAATAGCATATTTCGAATGTATATATGAAAGCATATGAATATATGAATATATGAATATGAAATAGTTGTAAATAAAATGATTTGTTTGACTCTCAACAGATGGCACAATGCGGCCGGGAGACTCGCGATATTATCAAATACAAGTAAAACACAACTAAAACCATGCGGAGTGTGGGAACAAATGGTGACTGAAAATCATTAGAACTTCTTTTAGTGTTTTAGTGTTCTTTAACGTTTAACTTTTAACTTTAGTGTTTTAGTGTTTTAATAGCATATTTCAAATGTATATATGAATATGATTTTTAACGTTTAACTTTTAACTTTTAGTGTTTTTAGTGTTTTTTTTTAACGTTTAACTTTTAACTTTAGTGTTTTAATGTTTTTAATAGCATATTTCCAATGTATATATGAATATGAAATAGTTGTAAATAAAATGATTTTTAAACTTTAAAGAGCTCTTTTCTCTTCTCTCGCTGTAGTTTAACTACAGTAACTAAAGTCCGTCCGCGTATAAAAGGGGAGGGGAGAACATCAGAACAGTTGATGGCAGCAGCAACGAATGTGTGGGATATGCTTTAAAAAAAAAACCGTCTCCCCGCCTTTCTTTCAAGGCGTGGCAGCGGCCGCCGCAAAAAAAAAAAAACCCTCTCTCCCCAACCCCGTCTCGTTTCACTCACCCCCCCCCCTCCCTCTCAGTCACCCTCTCAACATCCCCATACAACGTTTCACCGGAAACATCTTTCTTTCACTCGCAATCCTTCTAACTGCATCAAATGACGTTTTCTTTCGTCATCCACTTTCGCTCCCAAAATGTGCAGTGGCTCTCTCATCCATTTTTCGTTGCTATGCAAAAATGCAGTAGCTCTCTCATCCACTTCTTGGTATCCAAGCAAAAAATGCAGTAGCTCTCTCATCCACTTCTTGGTATCCAAGCAAAAAATGCAGTAGCTCTCTCATTATATAACTACTACTTATTACTTACAATGAAATGCACTCTCGGCATTTGAGCTCCCATCCACAGCTATTAAAACTTTCATTTTTGAATCCCAGATTTTTTAATAACTCTGCAGATCGTTTCTTCCTCCTTCGTGTTTATGCGGTGGTGATGTCATGGTGACTTTTAGCTTTTGAGTAAAATACTACAAACATTCGTTGATCACACCGCTATATTTCGCAAAAACTCATGTATATCCCGTGTCAGGCAAAATAGCTGAAATACATGGGCGTCTATGGAAATGCTTATTGTCATTGTGCAAAAGGCCATCCCCTATGGTCGTTTCTGTACCCGTGTGTTCCTGCATCGTATTTGCAACAAAACTTGACCCGCGAGAGAAAGTGACTTCCCCGGATTAACGGATATGCGGAAGTGGATGGGAGTAGGGGGGAGGGGGCCAGTGCGGGGTTCAATTCCTAGGTGATACCTTTTTTGCTGTGTCTTGTTTTCTGTTTTGGTGTAAAATACAAGTAAAATCATTTGGAAGGCCCATGGCAGAGGTCCTGCGATTGTAAAAGTTTAACTGTCAATATTCCCCGCCTGCGATACAATGCTTCAGACTTTGCCTACAACGCTCCCCTTGCAGTTTTAAAATGAGCCTTACCAGCTGCATGTTCTCTCTAGCTAATCTGAATACCCTTTATTCTTTATTTGTTCAGTTTAGCTTCTTGTTCCATACGGATATTCAGTTTTCAGGTCCTTTGTTGGCATAAATATGCTTTTTGGTGTTAGTCGTGCAATTAAAGGTATTGCACTTATTTCTATGACATCAAGCGAAATGGAAAGGTCAGTGTTTGCCATGGAAAGGTCAGTGTTTACCATGGAAAGGTCAGTATTTACCCTAACAGCTGTAGTCATTATGAATTTAAGCACTTTTCCAGCAGTTCCATGGAATTCCTCAGCTTGCATTTTTACCTTCGAATGTCGATTAATGCAAGAGTCCAGATAGATAGTGAGTTTTATAGGTCTGTTCGAGTAGTGCATGCTTTGTAGCACGTAGCCGCATCTCTGCTTTTTATCCCTTTAAGTTCAAATAGTACTAGACCGATTTCGCCACCCACTGACGAAATAAACACTTGAAAGCACTCTAACCTTCCGGTTTTTGACTCCAATGTGACCTTGATATCAAGGTCGCGGAAAGTTATACCTTACGAACGTCGAAGAGGGTATGGAGGTCGAAAAGGAGGTCAAAACTGCTTTATTTCTTACCGTGCTCGAGATACAATGCAGCTTCCGGTTTGGCCTCGAAAGTTTCCTTGAGATGAATGTCACTGACAGCTATATCTTATGTACCGTTGTGGAGAGGGTTTAATTCGAAATGGCGTCGAAATGGCTCTTCTCTTACCGTTTTCGAGATAAAGGGCAACTTCCGGTTTTTGACTCGAAAGTGACCGTAAGGTCAATTTCACCAGAAGTTATACCTTACGTAACGTCTTAGAGGGAATGGAGGTCGAAAATGAGCTCGAAATTGCTTTATCTCTTGTAGTTTTTCAGATAAAATGCAACTTTAAGCTTTTGACTCTAAAGTGAACTTGAGGTCAAGGTCACCGAGATTTGTACCTAACCTAACGTCCTAAAGGAGGTGAAGGTCCTGGGTCTGGTGTGATTTTTGCTGGTTGCTTAATCAACAACTTGTTCTCTTTGTAATGAAAAGCGCACTGTCAGCTGCTTGTAAAAAGCCACGCAGGTACAATTCAGCGGCCTCAGTAAAAGCAGCATCGCAGATAGCAGTAAATGACAGTGAGACTTCCACTATTGTCCAATCACAAGTGAGTATGCCCTATGCTTATGCATACGCTCACAGACAGTAATGCTCTACTAAGGATGACCATGAAGACTAAGTATTCAGGACGGGCATTTTGTGTACGTTTTTGGGGGATACCCGTTGGGCGTTTTACAAGGGACTGGGTGGTTAAATGTTATTTTTAACCATCAATTCGTATACAATTAAGCTGTCTGCATATTGTGTATCAAAATCCCGCTTTAAAACCGACAAGGAAAACGAAACGGAAAATGACGTCATTATGACGTCATGCTTTAAAAATAATGCTACCACGATGTCCTACGTCAAAAAGTAGTCTCATAACGTATTTTGGTCGAAATCTCTAGGTCAAGATATTCAACTTTGAAATATCTATGACGTCACAAGACGTGGATGACGTCATGGGTTAATAAAAAAATCATTTGGCACCAGTTTACATAGTCGGCTATAAGTGTGCCAAATTTCATTCGCTTAGCTTAAGCCGTTTCGTCGGAGATGTCTGGAAACCGACGCAAAATCCTCACCTTCACAACATATTCCAAGTAGAGAAATGATGCAAAGAATTAAAACAATCATGCTGATACCGCAGTATTTAATCCACCTGAAAAAAATGAAAAAAGAAATACTTTAAATACTTTAAGCATAATAAAAACAAATACGTTTGAAAACTTTACTTCTTGAGCGTTAAAAAGTAGTAGAAGTAGTAGTAGTAAAAGTGGTAGCCGGGCCAGCTTGATAAGCAATTGCTGTTACGCAATAACAGCATTGACGAGGATGTCAGCAATCCTCCATCTCCTTCTTCTCAAACCTTATTAAAAATAACACGAGATTTTTTGAGAACACATCCCTTAATCTTGAGATTTGAGTTTATTGCATCCCGGAAATTCCAGACTGTTTTCGCAATCAATGCCTCGGAATGTCGCAAGCCTTAAAGTTAGGTGCAAAAAGTCTACTGCGAATTACATTTATCTCTTTGATCAAATAAGTAATGGCAACAATTCAGTCGAGGACAGTTGGCGGTACGTCACTGCCGGATCCGCGGGGGGGGGGGGGTGGGGGGGGGGGGTTCAAATTGCAAGCCTTTCTGCTTTAAATTCATTTTAATGACCACAAAATTATTATTACTATTACCATAATTGTTAATTAAGTCTATTTAACATTCAGTCGTTAGTTTGCATGGGCATTGGTTCAGGTGTGACAAGATTTCTCCCCCGCCCCGAAATAGATTGTCTGAAGACAAAACAAAAGCTTGCGCGTGTTTTTTTTTTATTAAAACAAACATGCTTTTTAATTACAGAGACGTCTCAAACGATTAACTGGCAAATTCACTTAGCTTTTCATTATTCAAATTTATGTGTTAAACTCTTTCATATCTTTTAGTTTAATTATTCAGAAATGCAATTGTACTTTTTAGTCATTTACATGCTAGTGTCTATGCTAAATACTCTTTGGTGAGAAAACAACGAAAGGTGACATTGCCCCGGGATAACATTTTCTTGTGTCTCGTGCCTTTTCACCGTCCAGGGCAGCAAATACAATCGCTGGCACTGGTGCGTGGGTGTTGTCTATTAGATCTCAACATTTTCTCTGTCTACAGATATTTCCGTCTACTTGGTATCAGATAACTGGCCAGAAAAAAAATCGAATGCGGAGTAGGGTAGAACTCTTATTTGTATGTGAAGAGTTGTGCGGCAGTGTATCGGGCGCAGATAGAGTATGACGAAAGAAAACGTCATTTGATGCAAGGATTGCGATAGCGATATAGCGAGCGAAAGTGTGTTTCCGGTGAAAGGTCTTGAAACGTCTGGAGTGAAAGGGTGTGTGTGCGGAGACGGGGTGGGGTGAAAGGGTGTTTGTGGAGAGAGACAGAGAGAGACAGAGACAGAGACAGAGACAGAGAGAGTTATAAGAGTTTTATTTTAAAAAGCATTTCCCACACATTCTCATGCATACACATAGCGGTGAAATTCCTGTTGATGTTGAGACTGAAAATCCCTCTATGTTTCATAGAGGAAGGCCTGGTAGTCGGCATATACCTCTTCCCATAAATCGGCATCCTTCTTTGAGAAATGATAAGCCACCAGGCGTTCCTGTGTAAAGAACTCGTTTTTATATTTTTTTTTGGCACGTCCGCTCTCTGGAAAGCTCTGCAGGCAAATGCAGGCGGAGATGACGAAATGTGTGAAACGTCAGACCACCCCCCCCACCCCCCCCCCACCCCTCCCCAATCGCGTTTTCGCCGTTGGCGTCTCGAGTGAAAGAGGCTGCTTACGGGACACACTGGGGGAAGAGTATATACACAGCAGCAACACTTGCTTGACGTTTGGCGTTTTCGCCGTTGGCGTCTCGAGTGAAAGAGGCTGCTTACAGGACACACTGGGGGAAGAGTATATACACAGCAGCAACACTTGCTTGACGTTTGGCGTTTTCGCCGTTAGCGTCTCGAGTGAAAGAAGCTGCTTACGGGACACACTGGACCACGGTCTATTGAAACGTCAGACCACCCCCCCCACCCCTCCCCAAAAAGCCGAGACGTCTCGAGTGAAAGGGTGTGTGTGCGCCGAGACGGTTGCCGCATTGCAAAGCATGTCAGACCACCCCCCCACCCCCCCCCACCCCTCCCCAAAAAGCCGAGACGTCTCGAGTGAAAGGGTGTGTGTGCGCCGAGACGGTTGCCGCATTGCAAAGCATGTCAGACCACCCCCCCCCCACCCCCCCCACCCCTCCCCAAAAAGCCGAGACGTCTCGAGTGAAAGGGTGTGTGTGCGCCGAGACGGTTGCCGCATTGCCAAGCACGTTAGACCACCCCCCCACCCCCCCACCCCTCCCCAAAAAAAAAAAAAAAAAAAAAAAGCCGAGACGTCTCGAGTGAAAGGGTGTGTGTGCGCCGAGACGGTGTGGAGATAGAGTTTTAAAGCATTTCCCATTCTCATGCATACTTTTCCAAACAGAGTTATTCTCGAGTGAAGGAGGGTGTGTGTGCCGAGACGGGGTGGGGTGAAAGGGTGTGTGTGGAGAGAGACAGAGAGAGACAGAGAGACAGAGAGAAGAAGGTGTGTCTCGAGTGAAAGGGTGTGTGCCGTGCCGAGACGGGGTGTGGGGTGTGTGGGGTGTGGAGAGACAGAGAGTTTTTTTTTGGAAGAAGGTGTGAGTGTCTCGAGTGAACGAGGGTGTGTACGCCGAGACGGGTGCCGCATTGTTGCATGCATTGCAAAGCACGTCCGTTGAAACGTCAGACCACCCCCCCCACCCCTCCCCAAGCGAGAGACGAGAGAGTGTGACGAAAGAAAACGTCATATGATGCAAGGATGCTGCTGCATGGATTACGATTGCGAGGGATTGCGAGCGAAAAGTGTGTTTCCGGTGGAAGGATTGGGAAAGGTTGTAGAATGGTGCAATGGTAGAATGGTATGGGGGGGGGGGGCTTGTGAAAAAAAAAAAAAAAAAAGCCGAGACGTCTCGAGTGAAAGGGGGTGTGCCGTGCCGAGACGGTGTGGAGATAGAGTTTTAAAGCATTTCCCATTCTCATGCATACTTTTCCAAACAGAGTTGTTCTCGAGTGAAGGAGGGTGTGTGTGCCGAGACGGGGTGGGGTGAAAGGGTGTGTGTGGAGAGAGACAGAGAGAGACAGAGAGACAGAGAGAAGAAGGTGTGTCTCGAGTGAAAGGGTGTGTGCCGTGCCGAGACGGTGTGGAGATAGAGTTTTAAAGCATTTCCCATTCTCATGCATACTTTTCCAAACAGAGTTGTTCTCGAGTGAAGGAGGGTGTGTGTGCCGAGACGGGGTGGGGTGAAAGGGTGTGTGTGGAGAGAGACAGAGAGAGAGACAGAGAGAAGAAGGTGTGTCTCGAGTGAAAGGGTGTGTGCCGTGCCGAGACGGTGTGGAGATAGAGTTTTAAAGCATTTCCCATTCTCATGCATACTTTTCCAAACAGAGTTGTTCTCGAGTGAACGAGGGTGTGTGCGCCGAGACGGTGTGGAGATAGAGTTTTAAAGCATTTCCCCATTCTCATGCATACTTTTCCAAACAGAGTTGTTCTCGAGTGAAGGAGGGTGTGTGTGCCGAGACGGGGTGGGGTGAAAGGGTGTGTGTGGAGAGAGACAGAGAGAGAGACAGAGAGACAGAGAGAGAAGAAGGTGTGTCTCGAGTGAAAGGGTGTGTGCCGTGCCGAGACGGTGTGGAGATAGAGTTTTAAAGCATTTCCCCATTCTCATGCATACTTTTCCAAACAGAGTTGTTCTCGAGTGAAGGAGGGTGTGTGTGCCGAGACGGGGTGTGGGGTGTGTGGGGTGTGGAGAGACAGAGACAGAGAGTTTTTTTTTTTTTGGAAAGAAGGCGTGAGTGTCTCGAGTGAACGAGGGTGTGTACGCCGAGACGGGTGCCGCAGTGCAAAGCATGTCAGACCACCCCCCACCCCTCCCCAAGAATCTCCGAGACGTCTCGAGTGAAAGGGGGTGTGTGTGCCGAGACGGGTGCCGCAGTGCAAAGCATGTCAGACCACCCCCCACCCCTCCCCAAGAATCTCCGAGACGTCTCGAGTGAAAGGGGGTGTGTGTGCCGAGACGGGTGCCGCAGTGCAAAGCATGTCAGACCACCCCCCCACCCCTCCCCAAGAATCTCCGAGACGTCTCGAGTGAAAGGGGGTGTGTGCGCCGAGACGGGTGCCGCATTGTTGAAACGTCAGACCACCCCCCCCCCCACCCCTCCCCAAAAAAAAAAAGTTGAGACGTCTCGAGTGAAAGAGGCTGCTTACGGGACACACTGGGGGAAGAGTATATACACAGCAGCAACACTTGCTTGACGTTTGGCGTTTTCGCCGTTAGCGTCTCGAGTGAAAGAGGGGCTGCTTACGGGACACACTGGGGGAAGAGTATGTACACAGCAGCAACACTTGCTTGACGTTTCGCGTTTTCGCCGTTGGCGTCTCGAGTGAAAGAGGGGCTGCTTACGGGACACACTGGGGGAAGAGTATGTACACAGCAGCAACACTTGCTTGACGTTTCGCGTTTTCGCCGTTGGCGTCTCGAGTGAAAGAGGCTGCTTACGGGACACACTGGGGGAAGAGTATGTACACAGCAGCAACACTTGCTTGACGTTTCGCGTTTTCGCCGTTGGCGTCTCGAGTGAAAGAGGTTGCTTACGGGACACACTGGGCCACTGGGAATCGCTACCAGTGCCACTTGCTTCACCGTCTCGTTTCGTTGGCGTCTCGCTTGACTCAGCAGCGGATGGTTGGGTATAAAAGAGGGGGGGTTGTGTGTGGACCTTATCAGTACAGTGTAGCAGTGTACAGTGTAGCAGTCATGGAGAACAAGACAAGGAGCGCAACAAGCAACGCAGCGGCGGCAGGCAGGCAGGCAGCAGCGCAGCGCAGCCAGGGTGGCAGCCAGGGCGGCAGCCAGGGCGGCAGCCAGGGCGGCGGCAGCAGCAGTTTTCAAATTAGTGCAAACTTAACCATTACTGTGGAGTCTGGACAATATGGATTATTTCTACGCATCAAACGTGGAGAGAGATGGTGCGCTTATTCACCATCTTTGTGGAAGATTGTGTGTCAGAACGTGAAAAAATGCCGTGACATTGGCTTCAAACTATACTTAACGGAAACAAAGTGGCTTGAAGTCATTTCATATCAAGGCATGCGCTATGTGAGCTTCGTGCGTACATCACGGTTTGAAGGGAAAGAATACACACATTACATCAACATGAATGATGGTGAATGGGAGACACTGCTTCGGGAGATGGCTCACATCAACTCAGCCTTAGTTGAACCGCCGTGTACGGAATGCCATGGTGAGAAAACGATCATCAAGCTGCGAAAGGATGGTCGGATGAAGGTGTCAAAGCTATCCAAGAAAAGGCTGGCTGAAGTTCAGTTGGAGAATATGGATGTACAAAATCAACTTGGACTTACGTGCGACTATTGCGGTGCTTGCGGATATATGGAGGATTATGATTGCCACTGCCACAAGTACAATTGCATGATGTGTGAACCAAACAACTTCTGCGGCAAGTGTGGAGTACTTAAGGTCTGTGAAGCACAGTAGAAGTGACACACACACACACACTGCAAAGATGGACGCATGTTTTAGAAAAGCTTATATTGACTTGATGATTGCTAAACTTGCTTGCTGCGGCACTCCAGACTATCAGCTTTATCACTTGGACGCTTACTGGGATGTTGTACATCACAGTCTTGATGTGACTGAACTCTATTCACAATTTCTTGGAGAATGTGCCACAATTGGACTCGAAGAAGATCCTGACTTTGACTTTGATTCTGCACTCTATTCTGCCCGCAATGATGTAGAAGCATATTACACCGTGGTGGATTATTTGAGAGATTGCTGTGGATTTGAGGAGGAGGAAGAAGAAACCGAGCAGCTTTGTCAGCCTTGTCAGGTAAGCCAAACCCCTTTTAACACTAACAACTCTAACAACTCTAACTCAGCACAGCAGCACAGCATAGCAGCGGCAGCAAGCAGCAATGTTTTTCTTTCTAGCAAATTTAATTTTATGTGAGTGGTTTCAACGTGAACAAAGAAAGAAGATGATAGAAGAAGCAGCAGATATATTAAAACATATTTTATTGCAGGAGGAAGACATGTTAGAGTAAAAAGTCACCATGGAGAATCTTGTGGAACTGTTGTGTGACCGGGGTATAAAAGAGACTGTGCCTCCACCATCACCGCTCACTCAGCCGTCGCCGCCATCGCCGCCTAGCCGCTCACCAGTCCGCTCACCAGTCCGCTCACGGGTGTCACGGGTGTGGAGACGTGGAGAACGCTCACTCAGCCGCTCACCAGTCCGACGTGTACGGGTGTGGCGACGTGGAGAACCCCAGACTGAACTTGACAAACTTGTGCAGAGTGTGGGGACTCTAAAGACTGAGTGAGAGAGAGCGCGCTAGATAGAGCGCTGTATCATGGCGGACATGACACTGAGACAATATATTGTGCAAAAAGCTTATTGTGAAGAAATGTTATTAGCTGTAAAAAAGTTTGCTTGTTTAGTATGTCCTGCTTGCCAACTTGAAGAGTGTTCAGAACATACTTGTCATTTTGCATGTGTCTATACTTATTGGAATGAAGCTAAATATTATATTCATTTAGATAAAGTGTTAGAGAATGCAAATCAGCGTTGTGAGAAATATGGTGTAGATACGATAACACTTGATGAACTCAGTCATTGGCTAGTATTCATTGAAGACCAATGGTCTCCAGTGATTCACACCATTGTATCTATACTTGATTTGTAAAAACTTGTGGAGTTAAGTTTTGGTTGACGGTTAAATAATAAAGCTGTTCTGTTGAGAAGGTGGTTTTTCATTCGGTGTGACCATGTCGACGTGGAAAGACTACTTGACCAATATGTACTTTAAACCTGGACAGCCCGGGGCATTTGCTGGTCCTTACAAACTGTATCACATCTTAAGAAAACATGATCAACCCGTGACACAGTCGCAAGTGAAGAAATGGCTACAGGACCAAGATACATTCAGTTTACTCCAACCTGTCAAATACAGGTTCAAAAGACAACGTGTGATTACACGAGGCATTGATGACATGTGGGATGTGGATTTGGCTGATATGGGAAACATAGCTCCCTATAATGATGGCACACGCTTTTTACTCATTGTCATTGATGTGTTTTCCAAATATGTGTGGGTACAGCCAATCCCTAATAAATCACATACCAGCGTCATACAAGCTTTCCAAAAGATTTTTCATGACACACCCCGAAGGCCACGCACTCTAAGGTCCGATAAAGGCACGGAATTTAAAAACAGATGGGTCAAAGCATTTTTGAAGAAAGAGGGCATTCATGCCTATACCACAAAGAATGAAACCAAAGCCAACTTTGCTGAGAGAGTCATTCGTACTCTAAAGGGGATGATGTATCGGTATTTTCTACATAATCAAACTTACCGTTACTTAGACATCCTTCCAGACTTGGTGTACAACTACAACCATAGACCTCATGGCTCCCTCCCGAATAAGTATGCTCCAGCCGAGATTCGCAAAGACAACGAATCGAAAGTGTGGAAGTATATGTATGTCGACAAACTAAAATTGAAACCGAAGAAGAAGAAGAAGTACAAGTTCAACATTGGCGATTATGTGCGCATTTCCCACGTTAAATATGTGTTTCAACGGGATTATCACGTTAAATGGACGCAAGAAGTCTTCATTGTCACACATCGTTGTAAGAAGCAGGGAATACATTTGTATCGTGTGAAAGACTTTCTAGACGAAGATATTGATGGGCATTTCTATGAGGAAGAACTGCAGAAAGTGACCAAAGATATTGAATCTGTGTACAGAATTGAAAAAGTCTTGAAAACACGTAAAAGGCGAGGAGGTGTGAAAGAATTATTTGTCAAGTGGTTAGGTTGGCCAAACAAGTTTAACAGTTGGGTGAAAGAAACAGACATTCAAAGATGAAGCATCCATTTACATGCTTGGTCTCTGGACCTACAGGCAGTGGCAAGACGTCTCTGGTCAGGGAAATTCTCGAACAAAAGTTGATTCACCCCTCTCCGAAAAACATTTTATGGCTCTATGCAGCCGATCAACCCTTGTACAAGGGAATGAAAGGTGTGACATTTTACCAAGGCATTCCAGATGACATTGAAGAGCGTTTTAACCCGAAAAAACCAAACTTACTCATCCTTGATGACTTGATGACCAAATGCCATAGCGATGAGCGTATGACACGTCTCTTTAGTGTGGGTAGCAGTCATCAAAATCTAAGTATCATCTTTATTGTGCATAATTTATTCCATCATGGGAAAGAGATGCGCAATATTAGTTTGAATACCCATTATATCATTTTGTTTAAAAATCCGAGAGACAGTCAGCAAGTCAGTACATTGGCGCGGCAAATGTATCCTGGAAGAGCTCAATTTCTCATAGAAGCCTATCAAGATGCTACCAGCAAACCCCATGGTTATTTATTCATTGACTTGAAGCCGAAGACGAATGATCAACTGCGTATTCGTACAGGCATTTTACCAAAAGATACCCATTATATATATATTGATAAAGCCGTGTACGACCAAGAACCAAGTCATTTAACCATTCACAGTCAAGATGTCTAAACGCATTCGAACGAACCAGCCTTTCCTTCATTTGCTTGCACGGAGTGGGCCTAGACGGCGTAAATCCTTGCTAAAGCAAGCTACGAAGGAGGAATTAACGAGCTTGTTTGAAATTTGCTTGAATATATTAAGGGGACATTTACCCTTAAGCTCAAAACGGTATAAGGTATTCCAGCGTGAGCGTCATACCCTACGTACTCTGGCAGACAAGAAGATATCCCTTCGACGAAAAAAGAAGTTGGTGAATCAGAAAGGAGGATTCATTGGAGTGGTTGCTAGATTTGCATTGCCCTTGTTAGCCAAGCTGCTGTTGAAATGAAGCATGCTATGAAAATGGTTCTCATTCCTGAACAGGAATACAAACTGTTATTAGAAAAGAAGGGGAGAAAACATAGCATCAAAAGAAAAGTCAAGACACTTTTACGTGGGAAACGAACACGTGAAAAGGCTATGGAAATGTCTCAACTTTTTGGCCGTCATCTACGAACAAGTCAGTCCCAACAACAACCACCCTCACCACCACCACCACCACCACCACTAGAAAAGCGAGTGTTAAGTCATTTTCAACCTATCTATCATGGAAAAGTGATACAACTTTTAGCAGAACTGAAGAAACATGGTACGACATGGACAGAGAAGGATGAACTTGTGTTGAAAACGGGCGATGTCATTACAAATTCTAACATGATTGATTTGATGAAAGAAGCATTGGTGGCGACAAGAAGAAAAGACCGAAGACCCCCACCCCATGGCTGGCATCCGTTTATCCAGGAAATTGTCGATGCGAATATTCCAAAAACGACGTTTAGTAAAAAGACCACTCGTGAAGACATTGCCACAGAAATGAACCAGCGTCAGCAAAGACAGTTTCCTAAAGGATGGGAAAAGTTTTAACAAAAGAGCTATGGTGTTGTGGTGGTGGTGGCCAGGAAGAGACTATTCCCGTGACTATTCCCGTGAAGATCCGATGTACAAGTGCGTGTTGTGAAGGAGAAATAAAAGACCATGTGAATGAGGATGAGACTTGGTCGAATGGCGCGCGCTGTCCCGAGGTACCTGATGAGGTATATAGGCAACGACGACGACGCACCCATACCATTTGACCACCACCATGGAGTCGACAAGCTTTTACATTACTTTGCCTAGCAATGCGAGTATGAATTATTATCCCAACAACAAGGCTTCGAATTATCAAATTCGTATGCCTCGAACCATCTATCTGAATGGAAAATATGAAGTGGCTTTAGCTGAAATTCAATATCCGCATACATGGTCAACGATGAGACAGGGCATGGACTACTCTATTCAGTATCGACAAGAACTATTCGATGATCCTATTCTTAGCACTCTCGATATTCCTTATGGCTACTATAGAACCATACAAGAACTATGTGAGGCAGTCAATGAAGAAGCGACTAATACTCTGAAACTTACAGAAGCTATTCGGCTAAAGTATGATAGAATTAGACGACGTGTTTTTCTATTTCTCGATTATGGCTATGAAGTGTCCTTCTCCACTGGATTAGCTGAGATTTTAGGATTTATCCCAGATCACTGGTATACTGAAAAATGTAGAGCTGACCATAAAGCTGATGTGAAACAGGGGTTTTATACACTGTATGTGTATTGTAGTATTTGTGAACCACAAGTGGTTGGGGATTATTATGTGCCTTTGCTACGTTCTGTTGGGATACAAGGCCATGATGGTGACATTGTTATGAAAACGTACAACGAACCGCATTATGTTCCTGTAAACACATCCAAATTTGACATGATAGAGATGAATATAAAGGACGACACAGGCCATACTGTTCCATTTCAAACTGGAAAGGTGATTTGTAAACTCCATTTTCGACCAAAAGCACTATGAAAGCCTACACACACGATCCGTCTGCATATCGCAACCACTTTCTTCGACAAGTGGGTGGAGAATTGCCAGGATTCAAAGGAGCGCGAATTCAATATGGGGATGGTATTGGTTCAATACTCGGATCATTGGCTCGTAGAGCTATTCCGCTACTTAAGGCTGGGGCTAAGATCGTTGCGCCACATCTTAAGAAGGTTGCAAAGAATGTTGCGAAAGATGTTACGGGCCGAGTAGCACAACGTGTGTTTGGTGGTGGTGATGTACATAAAAAGAGAGTGCAACCGACGAGACGTGCTAGAAGACGAAGAACAGCTAGACGGATAACATCAAAAAAGCATAGAAGAGATATCTTTTAAAATCATGTCTCTCATTCACAATCATTCGTGCGAATGCACTCTTTCTCCATTGGAATGGTTTCACGTACCGCCAACTCAAACGGCTGTAGAGAAAAGTTATAATGTCGACTATCAACCACTGACGACCATTAGAGAGGGTGCTCCCATAGAATTCTACATTCCTGCGAGTACAGAAGAATATCTGGATTTAAAGAACAGCAAACTTCATATTGTATGCCGCATTGTAAAGGCTGATGGAACAGTGTGTGGCCCAGAGGACCAGGTCTCCTGCATCAATGATGTGTTTAACGGGCTTTGGTCTAATATTGAATTGTTTCTGAATGATCGGTTGGTATCTCATAGTAACAACACCCATGGGTATACCAGCATGATCTCGCATCTCATCCATGACTCGGAAGAAAGTCTCCATTCCGAGCGCTCTCTGCGGCTCATGTACAAGGATACTGCTGGGTCGATGAATAGTCATGAGGTGAAAAGGCCTAATCATGAACGCTATGTATCCGGGTTTCATGTCAATGCCGACGGTAGTGATCTAGCTGAGCAAGGAAACAATGGCTTACACCATCGTTATTTGCATACACGTCTCAGCCGTGAGTTTATGCTGTCAGGTGGCTTAAGGATAGATTTGTTTGAGCAGGATCGCTATCTTCCGAATGGTATCAGTTTGAAGTTGCGTTTCCATAGACAGAAAGATGATTATGTGTTGATGGCTGCAGATACTACCTATAAGGTAGAAGTGAAAGAGGCATTTTTAACCATTCGCAAAGTGAGGGTGAGTCCAGGCATTCAGTTAGGGCATACAGACGCATTGCTGAAAAGTCCTGCCAAGATCATCATCACTAGAAAAGAATGTAAAGTCTTGGCCATTCCGGCAGGGTTTCGCTCTTTTGTGAAAGACAACATCTTTTTGGGTCAATTGCCACATCGCATTGTCATTGGTCTGGTTCATAACGAAGCCTTTGGTGGGTCAGTCGCGAGGAATCCATATGATTTCAAACATTTTGATCTGGACTATATGCAACTGTACACGGATGGTGAACCAGTCCTGTCCAAACCGCTCAAGCTTGACATTCCACAGGACAAGTACCTAGACGCTTTTGAAACGCTTTACAAATCGTTTGACCGATTGAATGGTGAGAAAAGCTCCATTATAAAAAGGGAAGATTGGCCTAGAGGGTATTCTTTATTTTCGTTCGACTTAACACCGGACTATGATGGAGCTGATCATTTTCCCCTGATCAAGCATGGGAATTTGCGGCTAGAAATGAACTTTGCTAGGGCTTTGCAACCTACCATCAATGTCATCGTCTATGCTGAATTTGACAACATTATCGAGATCAGTGCCAATCGTAGCATCCAATTCGACTACCAGTCATGAACACGAAGC